>JAVTVY010046838.1:0-22652 GCA_036873755.1 Hanleya hanleyi
AGACAATGTTGGGCCGCGAGAACAAAGCGATAATATTCTTCACAAACACGGAGCACTGTCTTTGAGGGTTCTACTGCAGATTATAAGCGTCTGGTCCGTCATTCATTATTCAGCCCTCGTCCATTAAAAAAATCTGCCTCCATAATCCAAAGACCTATTCCATATATATGACAGCATTAGCACCAAATTGAAAACGATAATCGTAGTATACATAAACATAAACTAGTTTGCATTCGACGGAACAGTGGGAGCTTGTTTTCGTTGATTGAATCAGCAATGGGTTTCTCACCAGACAGTCGCTCGGTCAAATAGGCATCATAATGGTGCTGTCCAGTATTCTCTGCATCTACCACAACTTGGTCGACGATTTCTTTGTTGTTTAGTTTGAACATGCACTTATTGTCCTCTGTGAGCGGGTTGAACATGCCTGCTATCCTTTGGACCCGTGTTTTGACCTGTTGAGATAAGGTGGCCTGGATACATGTAGACTGCTCCTGTCGGTCTTGTGTCTGTCTTTTACATGTTTCACCAAATTTATTATCTATATATGGTAAGATTCTGCTGGTGGATATATATGTAGATTTACTGCCTTGATGAAAATCTAATCGCACATCGTCTTGCATTACAGGGTTAGTTTTACTGGGTATTCTTGCACTTACAATGTTTACCCCATGTTGAGCCATTTACTCCATCAGACGCCCTCGATTCTCATGCATTAACATCATATGAGTTACCTTTTTGAGCGGATCTGTCATCACAGCTCTCGAATAAAAATTCGGCTTAAGCAGGTGCTGGAGATCGTTTGGTTACTTTACAGATTCCACATGAACATCTGAAAGAAAAGCGCGCCTGAGAAACCAACGCTACGTCTTAGAATCCTCCGAATTCAAGTTTAAATGTGAAAGCTGTTCGTCAGCATCGTCAGCATAGCCAGCATCCATTGCGGAAACTCTCGGCTCGTCTCAGTATCGCTTTGTGCGACTCTGACATCTCATGCACTTGTCTTACGTCTTGTGATTGTTCAAGGACAGGGAATTCTCCTCTGAGTACGGTCGAATTACTTTGCTTTGCGGGTGCTGGAATAGTGAGAGACCAGTCCTATGGAACGAACCAAACGCACTTGTGGAGCTAGGATTATGGTCTATGTTAGCATAACTGTTGTTGTGAACGAATAGCTACGCAGATTTACTGGACACTCTGTTTGTTCTCGATGCTAATGCTCACATACCCGGTTACCCAATGTTAGGATGATACTCAACACTCGGTCATATGAACTGGACGGGCCCAGTTGAAAAAGTGTGGCAACAAGGTCGTGTCTGCGTGTCTTTGCAATGACTGTGAATCCTACATAAATTTGTAGGGAATCTCTATCCTCATTGTGCTGGGAACTCTGCGTCGTCGGATGTAGCTGTTGTATCAAGTATGTGGGCAGTGTTGGGTGCTGCTAGTGGATTGAGACTTGATATCAGGACATTCACTGATCATTACTGTCAGTGTCAACAATGACCGCGAGACACAACTGATCTGACACTAGCTCAAATTAGCTTGCTAGTTTGCACATTCGAAACATGTGCTTCCGGACAACATTTTCTGCTTTTGTCAGACAAATGTCTTCTTCATCATAGTTGCTCTCATATGTTTTCTTCAGTGCAAGGCCCATGTCCATGTTAAATACTAACAGCAAATATCGGCCATCTCTCCGATCACTCATATCAGAGAACTGTCAAAGGATACGATCTTTCAGTTTTGTACTGTGGATTCGAGAAATCTGCCCAACCCCAAGTCGCTATATGCCAGTGGAGTACTAGTTCACGTCTTCGAGCTTCAAGATTGGGGCTATCTATTCGTCTGCACGGAGTTCTTCTACGAGTCCTACACAGGCTATACCTTAGGATAACTTGTCAATGCTATCCATGTGTTCTGTGTCATGCAGTGCGGTAGCTTTGTTACATACTGCAACCAACCAGCGTGCATGATACTTTGCCCCAGGGCAACCATATAGCCTGCACTTGGGAAGGAGTTGTTCATCTTGCAAGTCAAAGCACACTTTTTAAGACGACTATCAAGACCAACGATACTAGCAGTATCCAGTGAATTCGAAGAATTCTCGCAGAAAAACGCATACCCTTCTGTGGTTCTCTGGCATGGTGCTTGCTTAAACGGGTGTACTTCTTTGGTGCTATCGGTCCTTCCTCAGATTTTCCGATTTTGTTTCTCTGTCCTCAGTTTATTTGTGTTGACCTTGTGCCTCGTGGCTTGGTGCTGTAACTATTCATTCGTCAATCTTGCATATGTTTACATATATAGGTAGTTCCGGCGACTTGTGTAAACTTCAACAAATTTTGGGAGCGGGTGTGGTACCCAGCCTCTTGTTCACCGAGCATACTTTGCACTGAGCACTGGAAACATTCCGATGTGACTATCCCTCAAAGAACACACTTTATCGGTTATGTTGTTTGTACCGGTGTTGAACGATCAGTTTAAATTTGTGAATTTATAAGCTGCACATTTTTGGTCTTCTTGGACCCCTAGGTTAACAGTCCACTACCGCAATTCTTCTTATGGACTTACACCTGAGAGGAAATGTAAACAATGATTAAAGACAAGTCTTGGCGGCATGAAACGTGAAATAATTGCCTTATTTCTGCTAAACAGCATAGTATCATTCCTGTGCTGTTATGGGGCTACATGCCATAGGATTATTCAGATTTAAACATATTATTGCATTACTACCGTGACAGTAATTTGCAATCGTGACAGTAATTTGAAATAAATTTACGACCCTAACAGACGTGGTTAACCTTGAACAAAGTAGTTGTTTCATTGATGCCTGCCTTCATTTGCACACCATTCGGTATGAAATACATCACATGGTGTTCTAAATGACACCATAGTACAGAATGACCATCAAAAATGGGCATGGAGGAACTTTTCTCATCATATCATGTTAAGTGGCAGAGATATTAAAATAAAAGTGTTTTTCGATAATGAAGATAGCAAAATGGCCGCCTTGGTCGAAAACTTCAGACGGGTATACTGTAGAAGTGTGCCAAGTTTAAAAACACAATTCTCGGCTGATCTAAACTAGATGTTCGCCCACGATGAATACAAAGCATACAACACTAACACGACCTGACAGATTTATTACCTTCCAAATTCCATTGGTCGCCATCTAACTGTTATCAATAATAACATGTGGGAGGAGGTGGTAAAACCTGCAAACACGGATGGGACAAGAAAACCAATCTGATGTGCGAAAGAGTAGACGGCTCCAGGAATCGAACATGCGTGAGTGCACTGGATTGAACATGCTCCAGTTTTGATAGAATAGAGGATAACAGGATTTAATCCTTCACGAAATGTGAGCACAACGTGGTGGATATTGACTTTTCTAAAAAACAAAAATAATAAACTACAGCTGAATTATGCTGATACTGATGGTTACAATATTGGATCCGGAAAGACGTCGAACCTTTTCAGGTTCATAGAACCTCCGTGCATTTAATACTAATCTGTACACTCTTTCCTCATAACCACTCCAGTGCAATCAAGAAAGAATAAGCGTCCGGAGGCTCGACAAAGCGGCATAAAAATTTTGACGCGGAAATTCTTTGATGGACGAATGCTGAATGCCGAATGCCGGATCTGACGCTTGCTAAATTATATAACATTGTCTATTGCTATGAGAAGGTGCTGGTTGAGGGACTAATCATATCTACGCAATCTAAATTTACACAAAGCCTAAAATGCATAAAATATCAATAGCATGACTCCTAGCTACTTTTCTAATACTTTTTATCTTGGTGATTAAAGCAAGTAAACTGATTTTGGCAACTTCGTGTAACACAAGATGCTCAAACGAATAGTCACAGTAAAAGATTGACTGAGATACAACATGTGCAATATACTTCAGAAAACCACTGTAGATAATAAAAAAGAGATAAATGAATACAGCCACGGAATGTTGGATCTCCCGACTGTATGGCTATTTGGATGGCAGGCGATTTTTGCGTGTGAATAATACATATAGGTAACGCATCATTATCGTCAGTTTCGCCACTAATCGATCCGTTAAAATTTGTTGGCAAAATTATTCCCAATTATCAGTGCAAATCACGGGCCATCTGTCCTTGTTTTCATGAATGGAGACTATGCTTGTAGGACAATCCAGGACATACGTGCTGTAGAATTAGTCGGTGTACCTTTGATTGAAATAGATGTCATGGGTAGGAGGTACATGTATGTTTACGGATAAGATTCGATTGGGGGGAATATATGTTTTAACTTTCCTGGCAGAGAAAACGGCACTGAGAGAGTTATGATACTACACTGCATTGATAGTATTTCTCAACCCCTCAAGAAACTGCATGTATCATGCTAGTGATGATCTAGAATGTATTTGGAAATGCGTCCCTTAACCTATATATGTGGTATTGGGGTGGAGGGGGTTGAGGGTGGCGCGAGAAGTTTTCTCTCGAGCTCTGAAATGTCATGTCGAAAAATAGAGAAATGAAATTATTTGGTACATATTGTCGAGTGTTTATCTTTTAAGATTTATCCAAAAATCATCCGCGCTTGAGTGTGTCCCACCTGTTTTGGCCTAATCTGGATAATGGGGCCAGCCGTTGTGAAGATGATGTCTCGTGTAAAACGTGCGATATCTTTGATCGAATGCAATATCGGGCCTCGTTGTTTTCACGTTAAAACATACTCATCTGTAGATGACGAGTAAACGATTAGAATCAACGGTTTCTGAGTAGCCATCTGATGTAATACACTTCAGAAAGAGTTGAAGTGAAATTTCTTAAACATTCTTTATTGGTTTAATATGGTGTAACGAGTCTGGAAAATATCGGACGTATGGCTCCAGACAAATTCAGGCTTCACGTTCAGCAATCGCTATGTGACATTACCAGAACCGGTTTGCATCAAATCATGGTACAGCATTTTTGTTTCACTTTAAATTCGAATACAAACCCCAGTTCCCACTTCAAATATCCATCCGTCTTCCATAAAGCATTTCTGAAACCAAACTTGAAAGACTCTAACTAGGTTATACTATTATCACCAGCATCCGAGCAGACATGAAAGATTTTCAACGAGGATTCATTTGAGGCATAATCTACATCGAACTCCGCGTTCTGGCAGCTTTCCCTTCCGAAAAAGAAGTTTTGGGGGGTTCTTCAGATGCCCTGGTATCAATAGTTTTCCCGTTGTCCAAAAACAGCACCAAGTTCATGAACAATGTATGTGTATATTGCGCGAAGAGTGTCACGATCAGTCATATTTGCTCGGATCGACAGAAACGTCCTGTGCTGTTCATGATCGGAGGCAAAGCCACAAAGTTCACACGAATATTCTCTGGATTTAATGAGAAGTCACGCAAAGTCATCATCCTCTACATCCGCAAATCTCCATCGCGCCAACAAAGTGCAAATTTTCAGGAAGCCGTGACTTTAAATATTGCACTGTTTATGTTGTAATTCCACATGAATCGCCTAGCTTCTTCGTGGCACTTTGCGACTTAGTGTTGTCAATAGAAGTCAATCAAATTTACATTATCGATATCGCCTGTGAGTGCATGCGCTCCATTACCCTTTCGTTAGGGAATGTTTACGCAAATACCAGCACATGGCCCTTCGCTTAGAATTTGTTTTATGCCAAATGTGCCGGCTAATAAGAAGAGCGACACTTGGCATGCTGATGTTCCAGCGTATACCCTTGAGCCCCAACCTCAAATGCGTAACACTTTGATCTAGAGTGTACACGTACACCATGTGTGGACATGTATGCCAGCCATTATTGGACTTGCACCAATTCTGAATAATTGATTGCGATAATAAGACCCACGGAATACGCGACATGTGGACGGGTATTTATTAGCATGAAAAGGTCTATATATGTAATGTAATGTACGGTTATGAAAATATTTCTGAAATAGAATCAACGGTCATCCTTATGACATCTGCACATGTCAGGAGTTCCAAATGTAATACCAAAATCATTCTCATTTGCAAATAATTACCTTACCCAACTCAAAGACTTCCCCAAATATCTCTACCTTTCCAAAAGGTGTCGCACACCACATCGTTCAAGCCGAATAATTGCCAAATGTAAACTTTCTGTAGAAGAGTCTCCCTTTATACAGTTTGAATATGTGTACCCCGAACCCGATACCCGTCCAGTCCTCCTTAGGACGGAAAGGATTCAAATATCAAGCTTTATTTCTACGATTCGTGAAAATATTTGCAAGTGCAAGAATCGAATAAGTCCACGTTTTTTCTTCATTTAATATGTTCCGAGGTGGCGGAAGCTGGAGCACCAAGGGTTATCAAGGTACGATGATTTCTTTCGGTCAGATTGCCCGATTTTGTTTTATATTTTTATTTTTTTCCGATAAAAATGACAACAACACAGTAAATTACTATATAATTTCTGTGAAATAAAATAATTTTCTTCTCAGTCGCTCCCCTGCAATATACCACAAAATTCCGATCAAATCACTCGAATCTTGCATATAACTGTGTTTTCAAGCCTCAGTTCGTAGATCTCTATTTAAAGAAACCCTCCATTATTTGACTTCTTGGAATTCGTATGAAATCACACATTGTAGCAGCTGGTATTATGCTTAGTCAAATTTTAGCTAACAAGCTCTTACCAGTTCTACCGTGCCAGTTAGCTCAACCAGAGGTCGATATTACATTAACGAAATATAAATAGGCAAACACGAGCCAGCTCTTGTATACACAAGAATTTGGCCTGCTGAGAGAAAAATACAGATCACATCAGGCTATTTATACAGATGGTTCTAAAGATGGTTCGAGGGTAGCAAATGCTACTATCTTTAGCTCCAAAACTATAACTTGTCGACTTCAAGATAAAAGTTCGATATTCACTGCAGAAGCAAAAGCTACATTGTCGGCTTTGGAAAGTATTGGGTCCACTGAAAGGAAAAAAAAAATATATATCAGATTCACTGTCATGCCTTCAAGCGATTAAAAGAGGAACTTCAACTCATCCCACCATCTTGAATATTCTACAATTATATGACTGCAGATTTGATCAACAGGTTGATATTGTTGTGTTGGTTGTCTAGTCACCTTGGTATCAAAGGTAATACTGTGGCTGATAATATGGCTAAAGCAGCCCTAGATAATGAGGTTGATCCAGTTGGAATCCCATATAGCGATTTCAGAAACTATCTGTACTTATGTGAGAAAGCTGTTTCAATCTTGATGAGATGCTGTGAATAATAACAAACTTCATGGGTTGAAAAAAAACTGTAGGCTATACTCATCTGAACAGCCAGAAACGTTTCGATCAAGCCATGATCAGGCGATGTAGAATCGGCCATAAACGATTAACTTACGAACATTTTCTAAAAAAAAGGAGCCAATCCCAATGTGTATTCTATGCCACGAAGATCTCACAGTGAAACATAATCTTATCGACTGTATAGATTTTAAGAGATTATTATCTTTTTAGTCGGGTGAGAAAAGACTGTATTTTAGGTTGAGAGAAATCGGTTTGTTGCATAAGTATTAATGTGTGTATGTTTTAATGTATTGGCTTACTAAGTTATTAACTTGGATACTTAGAATTTTGTTTGATCGTCGCTATATAGTTCTGTCGTGTCTGTCTGTCTCTCTGTCGTGCTCTTTAATGATTATATGATACCGTCCTAATACCACACCAAGCTTGTGTTGTGAAATGGAGAAATATGTATGTTTCCAGTCGATACAGTTGGCAGATAATAAAGTCGTAGTGAATACAAACAGGAATTGCAATAAATCTCATGCCGCAGAGTATCAAACATTGGTTGTCACTCATGTTACATTCGAATTTCGTTCGTAATGCAACCTAAGGGTGTTTAGACAGATTTATGATTTCTTGTCCAGTTTTAGCTAGCTTCTAGTTCAAACAAACCTGGCGATTCCGAATGTTACTGCGTCCAACATGAGACCATCCACCAGAATGTATTAACTGGGATTTTTTCCAGGCAAATGATTGAACGCTTCTCCACTCAGAATGATGGAATGCCTCTCTTTTCAGAAAAAAGGGCGCCTTGATTTGTGTAAAAAGGACGGCGTTCTCTTTTGTATGGATTCTTTGAGCATATGAAAGGAGAATAATGTCTCAAAAGATTCTAATACAAAGAATGTGGTGATTAGGCTCCGCACAAAGGCGTGATGACAACTTTACGTAACTATGGCGAGGCAACGGAACTCAAAAATCGACATGAATTGTCCGTAATCATTTGGTTTCGTGTCCCGATTCCAAAGTATGGTAGCCATCGACGCCAATCTGAACGCGACGTGAATGGCCCTGCGACGACCTTATTAGCTAGGCTAAGGTGATATTAAGAGAACAATGCGTCGCAGCTGCAGAGTAAAAGATGGATACGAAGTTAAAACAATTTTTTCTTATCGCACGGAATTTTGTGTCCAGCAACATAATTGTTTAAACATAATAGTTTCTCGTTCTTATGTGACACGTTCGAATACATATAGTGGAACCTTCCCGACTTTGGCTACAGAATCAACGCTGATTCAACACCCTTTATTTTTTGTGAGGAGGAAAACCTGAAGAGGCAAACTATTCTTTCTCCAATCGAGTGTGGTAAATCGTTGATAACCAGGTTTCTAGAATATAGAGTCATATATATATATAACATTGGAATGAAAGTAATTCGTCTTTAACCTGTCAGAAACTAAATATCTCTGGCAAATTCTACCATCAGCCAGAAACACAAAATTATTCAGTTGTACGACCAAAGTCAATCTTGATGACTCGCACTTTAATGGAAGTAAACTGAGTTTAGCAACTTCGTGTAACACAGGATGCTCAAACGAATAGTCACGTCACAGTAAAGGATTGATTGAGATACAACATGTGCAATATACTTCAGAAAACCACTAGATAAAAAAAACGACAAATGAATACAGCCACGGAATGTTGGATCTCACGACTGTATGGCTATTTGGATGGCAGGCGATTTTGCTTGTGAATAATAAGTAACGCATTATTATCGTCAGTTTCGCTGGCAAAATTATTCCCCAATTATCGCTGCAAATCACGGGCCATCTGTCCTTGTTTTCATGAATGAAGACTATGCTATTAGGACAATCAGGTCATACGTGCTCTAAAATTAGTAGTGTACCTCTGATTAAAATAGATGTCCTGACAAGGAGGTACATGTATGTTTACGAATAAGATTCAATTGGGGGAATATATGCTTTAAGGATGCCCGCTGGTGGTTTTTGAATTTGGCAGCCATTTTGCCTGTTTTTCTATTGGGTTATCTCCCTTCCCTAGGTTAAGAGATGGGGATTTCCTTTAAAAGCCTTCTAGCCGAGAATTTTGCACAGCAACATCCATCCAATTTGCTAAATTTTGAAAGACATTTTGATTATCTGCAAACAGTTAGAATATAAGGAAAAGTTAAATACTATTTATATGAATTTTTCATGAATATGCTTCAAAACTAGGGCTATTCCCTATGCTTTCTAGGTTATCAAATTGAGCATAGGGCAGTCCACTTAATGTTGCCTACAGCTCAAAAATGCACACCAACCTATATTTTTTTCTTTGTTTTTCCTCATATTACACAATTATGAATGCAACAACACACATTATTCAAATAGTTAATTACTTTTATTTACCACCAGCGGACATCCTTAACTTTCCCGACGGAGAAAACGGCACTGGGAGAGTCATACTGCTATATTGCATTGATAATATTTTTCAACCATTTAAGAAACTGCATGTATCATGCTACTCCTTCTAGAATGTATTTACAAATGCTTCACTTACTCTACATATTTACGTGGTCCTGTGGGGTTGGGGGTGGGTGGGCGGTACTGGGAGGAAGCAAATTCCGTCCCCTCTGCCCCAAGTGAGCTTTTCTCTCGAGCTCCGAAATGTCGTATCGAAAAATACAGAAGTGAAAAAATTATTTGGTACATATTTTCGAGTGTCTATCTTGTAACATTTATCCAAATATCATCCGCGCTTGAGTGTGTCCCATCTCTTTTGGTCTAACCTGGATAAAGGAGGCCAGCCGATGTGTTTATGTCTCGTGTAAATTCGAATACAATACCGGGCCTCATTGATTTCACATCAAAATATATATCTGTAGATGATGAGTAAGCGATAACAAGCAACGGTTTCTGAGTAGCCATCTGATGTAATACACTTCACAAAGAGTTGAAGTGAAAATTGTCGAACGCATGGATCCAGAGAAATTCAGGCTTCACGTTCAGCACTCATTACGCCCGCGCGATGTAGAATCGCCCATACACGATTAACTCACGAACATTTACTCAAAAAAGAGCCAGTCCCAAGGTGTATTCCCTGCCATGAAGACCTCACGGTGAAGCATATTCTTATCGAATGCATAGATCTTAAGATTGTAAGAGATGCTTTTTATCGAGCGACTACTTTGGAAGATGTATTTGTCGGGTGAGGGAGGATTGCATCTTGGGTTATTTGGGACAAACCGGTTAGTTATATAAGTTTTAATGTGTGTATGTTTTAATGCGTTGGATTACTAAGTTATTGGCTTGCGTACTTGTTGTTTGAATGTTGCTTGGTCGTCACTTTATAGCGGAAATATTGCTGAACGCGACATTAAACTTTAATTCTCTCTCTATCTATGTGACATCGCCAGAACCGATTTAATGTGTGTATAAACATAAGTTCTAATGTGTGTATGTTTTAATGCATTGGATTAGTAAGTTATTGGCTTGAGTACTTAGAATGTTGTTTGATCGTCGCTATATAGCTGAAATATTGCTGAACGCGACATTAAACCTCAATTCTTCCTCTCTCTATGTGACATCGCCAGAACCGATTTGCTGATACGGCAATTTATTTTTCACTTTAAATTCAAATACAAACGTGAGATTCGACATCAAGTATCCACCTGTCTTCCATGATGCATTTCTGAAACCATAGTTGAAAGACCCCAACAAGACGATACTATTATCACCAGCATCCGAGCAGACATGAAAGATAGATATCAATAGTATTGAGACAATTTCTTGTTTCTTGCTGGTTCCTTGTAGAGATTTTCCACGAAAATTCGTTTGGGGCACAATCCACATCGACCTCCGCGTTCTGGCAGTTTTCTCCTTCGAAAAAGAAGTTTTTGGGTTTCTTCAGATGCCCTGGTATCAATAGTTTTCCCGTTGTCAGAAAACAGCACCAAGTTCGTGAACAATGTATGTGTGTATTGCGCAAAGAGTGTCACGATCAGTCCTATTTGCTCGGATCGACCGAAACGTCCTGTGCTGTCCATGATCGGAGGCAAAGCCACAAAGTTCACACGAATATTATCTGAATTTAATGAGAAGTCACGCAAAGTCATCATTCTCTACATCCGCAAATCTCCATCGTGCCAAAAAAAGTGCAAATTTTCAGGAAGCCGTGACTGTCCAGTTAACTAGCTTCGCGCTAAAACAAAACTGGCGATTCTCAGTGTTACTGCCTTCAATATGAGACCATGCACATGGATTTCTTCCAGACAAATGATTAAACACCTCTCCATTCAGAATGATGGAATGCCTCTCTTTTCAGGAAAAGGACGCCTTGATTTGTGTAAAAAGGACAGCGTTTTCTTCTGTATGGATTATTTGAGCATATGAAAGGACATCCCAAAAGATTCTACTACAAAGAATGTGGTCATTAGGCACCAGTTAGACCACTTCTTTCGCAGGCGTGGTGGCAACTCTACGTAACTATGGCGAGGCAACGGAACTCCGCCATCGACTGTCCGTAGTCATTTGGTTTCGTGCCCCGATTCCAACTGATGGTAGCCGTTGAAGCCAATGGCTCTGCGGTGAGCTTATTAGCCAGGATAAGGTGATATTAAAGGAAGAATGCGTCGCAGCTGCAGAGTCAAATATGGAATTTTATCTTATCTCACGGAATTTTGTAATACCTACGAGCACATGTGTTGGAACCTTCGCGACTTTGGCTACATGAATGAACGCGGCGTCGTTTGTATTTTGTGTGTGGTTCTGGTGCGGCATCTGGTGCATGAATAGCCTTAAGTTTTCCGTGCGGAGGAAAACCTGGAGAGATAAAGATCAACTGTTTTAAAATGTATTCTTTTTCCAATCGATTGTGATAAATCATTCATACCCAGGTTTCTAGAAAATAGAGTCAAACATATAGCATTGAAATGAAAGTAACCCATCTTTAACAGATCAGAAGCTAAATATCTCTGGCAGATTCTACCATCAGTCAGAAACACAAAAGTGCTGCTATGAAAATGGGGATATAACGATCGAGTAGATTGCCAGTCTTGATTAGCCCTCTGTTGGAAGAACATCTACTCCACTTAGGAGTCCGATCGATGGATTGACAGGGTCTAACGCTATAGAACGTCGTAGCAGTGATTCTAACATCTGAACTGAAATCGGAAATCATGGTTGAAGACAGAGAGTTACACCATTACGTATCTGTCAATGCGTCAAGGGTCCAATAGCATGCCAATTAAGAGAGACCGAAGGTCATTAAAGTTATCTACGCCAGAGTGAAGCTGATCGAAACGTGATACATAATGATCTAATTTGGAATTAATCCATCAATGTAGGGCGCTATCGCTTTGTCAGAATTTCTTAGGACACGAGAACGTAAGTGAAATTAACAGGATGTGGTAGAAATAAAAGAACCATTGTTATCCGATACCAGATAGCGGACGCAACAGCAAGACATCTATCTTATCTGACTTGGGTCTCGTGTTTTTCGAAGTAGAAACATGTAAATGTTGAATAGGATGCCCTACGCTGTGACAAAAACCACAGAAATCCATCATACGGAGGAAGTGCTCCACTCCGCTGTGAGGGTTGGGATGGTATAATAATAATCAGATTTGTGCCAATTAAACAGCATTAAAAAGGTAACGGAAACGATGCCGTTGAGGATTCTAAGAATGTCCGGCGGATAAGGGTGTCAAACCGCTATCTTCTAACCCGGCTAGGACACATTTCTTCACATTGGGGACGAGTGTCCGTCCATGGCTGCAATCGCAAATGATATGAAAAGGGACACTAATCACCAGGACATTCTTATCCATCACCCCAGCGTACTGACAAAAAAAATCATATGACTCCGCAGACAAATATGCTCACTGAATATTGTTAAAACCATCACAAGAACCAAAAGTGATGCCCATGATGATTTGTATCTCAGTCACGCTTTTATTGTAGCTGTTCATGCGGACATCTTGAATGACTTGAGCCCATAGCAAGGGCTTGAGCGATAATAGTACAAATATTTCAGAGCGAAGATGTAATAGCCCTATCAAGTCATCTGTTGGAAATGGCCGATGCAATAGTGTCAGTATCAGAATCATACACGGCTTGTGGACAGTGCATTTCCTAACAGTATTTCAGTCATATATCGACGGTGCCTACATGTGCCAAGACACGAGAGTGCCCGCATTTCCTATTATCCTGGACACTGATCGGCCCAGTCAGTGCAGCATACAAACGGACCCCATTCGTATTCGTTGCATATATATTCCGTTTATTTAGATCAGTACGTATGTCCTGCTTCAAGGAACAATAATGGATCCACGACATAGTAGACATAGATATCAGTGCCTGGAAGCAGACGGATGGTTGGACAAAATATTGTCCAGCCTGTTATCACAGGTGATGTGATCAATTATAAATTCGACTTGTAGGGCCATCTCTGGCAGCTAAAATACACTAACATTACGCTCTCTAAATAACCTCATCGACGATTTCCCCTTTTCGCGTGACTTGCTCATACGAAGAATCCATTTATTTAAAAGGCAATGCTGGATTAATAATCTAAGTAAACATCGTACCGGTACGACTGTTTGTCGAGCATGCGGCACGGGTATAATTTTCTTTCTAAGAAAGCTGATAATAGCGCACGTGATACAGAACTGGAGGGCACAATCAGTTACTTTGTTGAACAGAATACACACATACTGGTATGCTTTCCGTTATTTCGCCTCCAATACACATTCATAGCTGGTTACCTTTTTCAACATCAGATATGACTTGATTACTGCATGAGCTGGAGTACAGTATTTAAGCCATACGCTTTCCCCTGCCATGGGCTGTTCAGTGGCGTGTAATTTACATTAAGCCAGTTAAAATTGCGCAATATAAAGATGTAATCCATAGCCACATGTTGAGAAGGAAAGAAATGTTTAAAGAGGTATTAATGGCAACTACTTAGAATTAAACGCAACATTAGAAGAGTGGCGAAGAACGATGCCGGAGTACTGACAAGAAGTCATATGGCCCCACCGACAACTATTCTGACTGCATATTTCTGAAACATCACAAGAACCAAAAGTGATCCTTGTGATGATTTCTATCCCAGTCAAGCTTTTGTTGTAGTTGTTCATATGGACATATTGAATGGTGTGACTACACGGCCTCTAAATACATAACAAAGAGAGATCTCCTTGTGCGTTTGGATTGCTGTTGAAAACGGCTTTCATTTTCGTGGTCCTGTGACGTTCCATCTGTAATCTTTGATGGGCGTCTTCTGTGTTTATTCTGATGCTGTGAATAATAACAAACTTCAGGAGTTCAAACTAACTGTAGGCTATACTCAGCTGAACAGTCAGAAACGTTTCGATCAAACCATGATCAGGCGATGTAGAATCGGCCATACACGATTAACTCACGAACATTTACTGAAAAAAAAGCCAGTCCCACGATGCATTCCCTGCCATGAAGATCGGACGGTGAAACATATTCTTATGGAATGCATAGATCTTAAGATTGTAAGAGATGCTTTTTATGGAGCGACTACTTTGGAAGATCTATTTGTCAGATGAGGGAGGATTGCATCTTGGGTTATTTGAGAGAAATCGGTTTGTTACTTAAGTTCTAATGTGTGTATGTTTTATGCATTGGATTACTAAGTTATTGGCTTCAGTACTTAGAATGTTGTTTGGTCGTCGCTACATAGCTGAAATATTGCTGAACGCGACATTAAACCTTAATTCTCCTTCACTCTATGTGACATCGCCAGAACCGATTTGCTGATACGGCAAAAAAAAATTCACTTTAAATTCAAATACAAACGTGAGATCAGACATCAATTAGTATCCATCCGTCTTCCATAAAGCATTTCTGAAACCATACTTGAATGACCCTAACTAGACGATACTATTACCACCAGCATCCGAGCAGACATGAACGATAGATATCAATAGTATTGGGACAATTTCTTGTTTCTTGCTAGTTTCTTGTAGAACATTTTCCGCGAGAATTCGTTTGGAGCATAACCGGCATTCGCGTTCTGGCAGCTTTCTCCTTGAAAAAAAGCGAGTTCTGGTGTTTTTTCAAAAGATTTGGTATAAATATTTTTCCCGTTATCCGGAAAGAGTACCAAGTTCGCGAACAATGTGTGTGTGTGTATTGCGCAAAGAGTATCACGATCAGTCCTATTTGCTCGGATCGACAGAAACGTCCTGTGCTGTCCATGATCGGAGGCAAAGCCGCAAAGTTCGCACGAATATTATCTGGATTTAATGAGAAGTCATGCAAAGTCATCATCCTCTACATCCGCAAATCTCCATCGCGCCAACAAAGTGCAAATTTTCAGGAAGTCGTGAATTTAAATATTGCACTGTTTATGTTGTAATTCCACATGAATCGCCTAGCTTCTTCGTGGCACTTTGCGACTTAGTGTTGTCAATAGAAGTCAATCAAATTTACATTATCGATGTCGCCTGTGAGTGCATTACCCTTTCGTAAGGGAATGTTTACGCAAATACCAGCACATGGCCCTTCGCTTAGAATTTGTTTTATGCCAAATGTGGCGGCTAATAAGAAGAGCGACACTTGGCATGCTGATGTTCCAACGTATACTCTTGATCCCCAACCTCAAATGCGTTACACTTTGGTCTAGAGTGTACACGCACACCATGTATGGACATGTATACGAGCCATTATTGAACTTGCACCAATTCTGAATAATTGATTGCGATAATAAGACTTGTTTCGTCCCACGGAATACGCGACATGTGGACGAGTATTCATTAATACTAATATACCTCAATAATATTAATATTCCAGGGCATACGGTTATGAAAAATTTTCTTAACAGACACAGATAAATTGAAGATAACGTTTTTTTGTTCTTACAGAGGTGTGAACAGATTTGGTAGTTATATCGTCCGAACGCATATTGCTTTCATAATAATTATATGATACCTTCCTGCTTCCAAACGAAGCTCGTGTCGTGAAATGGAGAAATAGTTATGTTTCCATCGGACAAACCTGGCAGATAATGAAGTCGTAGTGAATAAAAACAAGAATTACAATAAATCTCATGCTGCAGAGTAGCAAACTTTGCGTGTCACTCATGTTACCTTTTAAGACGAACTCGAATATTCGTTCGTAATGCAACCTAATTCTTCTCTTGGTATAAACGGTGGACGTGTTTAGACGTGTCTATTTGTTTATTTATTCATCGTTTATTATTTCGTTACAGTATAGCTAGCTTCTCGTTAAAGCAAACCTGGTGATTCCGAATGTTACTGCCTTCAACATGAGACCATGCACCAGAATGTATTCATTTGGATTTCTTCCAGACAAATGATTGAACACCTCTCCATTCAAAATGATGGAATGCCTTTATTTTCAGGAAAAGGACGCCTTGATTTGTGTAAAAAGGAAAGCGTTTTCCTTTGTGTGGATTTTCTGAGCATATGAAGGGAGAATAATGTCTCAAAAGACTCTAATACAAAGAATCCGGTGATTAGGCTCCAGTTAGACCACTTCTTTCGCACAAAGCCGTAATCATTTGGTTTCGTGTCCTGATTCCAACTGATGGTAGCTGTTGACGCCAATCTGAACGCGAAGTGAAGGTGGTATTAAGGGTTAAGGGAACAATGCGTCGCAGCTGGAGAGTAAAAGGTGGATATGAAGTTAAAACAATTTTATTTTATCGCAAGGAACCTTGTGTCCAGCAATATAATTGTGTCTCACTTTTAGGTAACAAGTACGCATACATGTAGTGGACCCTTGGCGACTTTGCCTACAGAATTAACGCAGAGTCGTTTGTATATATTTGTGTGGTTCTGGTGCGGCATCTGGTGCATAAATATTCGTAAGTTTTCCGTGCGGAGGAAAACCTGAAGAGGCAAAAGTCAACCGTTTTAACATCTATTCTTTTTTCCAATCGATTGTGGCCAATCCTTCATAATCAGGTTTCTATAATATAGAGTCATATGTATAACATTGGAATGAAAGTAATCCGTCTTTAACCCGTCAGAAACTAAATATCTCTGACAAATTCTACTATCAGTCAGAAGCACAAAAGTGCTGCTAAGAAAATGGGGATATAACGATCGAGTAAATTGCCAGTCTTGATTAGCCCTCTGTTGGAAGAACATCTACTCCACGCAGGAGTCCGATCGATGTGTTGATTGGGCCTAACGATATAGAACGTCGTAGCAGTGATTCTAACATCCGAACTGAAATCGGAAGTCACGGCTGAAGACAGAGAGTTACACCATTACGTATCTGTCAATGCGTCAAGGGTCCAATAGCATGCCAATTAAGAGAGACCGAAGGTCATTAAAATTATCTCCGCCAGAGTGAAGCTGATCGAAACGTGATACATAATGATGTATTTTGGGATTAATCCATCAATGTAGGGCGCTATCGCTTTGTCAGAATTTCTTAGGACACGAGAACGTAAGTGCAATTAACAGGATGTGGTAGAAATGAAGGAAAAATTGTTATCCAATACCAGATAGCGGACGCAAGAGCAAGACATCTATCTTATCTGACTTGGGTCGCGTGTTTTTCGAAGTAGAAACGTTCAAGTATTGAATAGGATGCCCTCCGCTGTGACAAAAACGACACAAATCCATCAAGCGGGAAAGTACGGCACTCAGTTGCTAGAGTTTGAATACTGGTATAATGATTTGTTTCGTGCCAATTAAACGCAACATTAAAAGGTGATGGAAAACGATGCGGGCGTACTGACAAGAAGTCATAAGACCCCGCAGACAAATATACTGACTCCATATTTCTAAAACCATGACAGGAACCAAAAGTGATTCATATGAGGATTTGTATTCTAGCCACTATATTATTGTAGCTGTTCATGTGGGCATCTTGAATGACATGACCACATGTCCCCTAACACCGACTTGAGTGGCAACAGAAATAAATATTTCAGAGCGATGATGTAATAGCCCCATCAAATCATCTGTTGGAAAAGGCCGATGTAAAGTTGTGAGCATCAGAATCATATACGACCTGTGGACAATGCATTTTCTAACAGTATTTCAGTCATATCTCGACGGTTCCTATTATCATAGACACTGATCAGCCCAGCCAGTGCAGAACCCAAACGGACCTCATTCTCCTTCACTGCATATATATCCCGTTTTTTAGTTCAGTGCGTATGTCTCGCTTCAAGGAAAAATAAATGAACCGCGACAAAGAATATATAAATATCAGTGCATAAAAGCTGACGGATGGTTGGCAAAAATATTGCCCAGTCTGGCACCTAAAATACACTAACATTGTGCTCTCTAAATAACCTCAGCGTGACTTGCTGATACGAAGAATTCATTTAATCTAAAAGGCAATGCTGGATTAAGAATCTAACTAAACATCGTACCGGTACTACTTTTTGTCGAGCATGCGGCTCGGTATAAATTCTTTCTAAGAAAGTTGATAATAGTGCACGTAGTACAGATCTGGAGGGCACAGTCAGTTACCTTGTTGAACACAGAATACACACATACTGCTATGCTTTTCGTTAATTCGCCTTCAGTACTCATTCATAGCAGGTTAGTCTATTCTCCGTAAGATATGACTTAACCCTGTCTAGCTTGGTGGGAGTCACTTTTCGCCGCCCCCCCCCCCGCCTGTTTTTTGTATCCCATCTCCGGAACGACCAATATTGAGTAGAGGAAGATGGGTTAATTCAAAATGGTCGTAACGTGTCACCCGTTTCCTTCAGATGATATTTTTGACAACCGTTACACACAAAAACATACATGAGGTTTTTGACTCGAAATACATGTCCGCTTTTATGTTCAAATTCTAATCGACGATGCTGAAGTGGAAAGACGACATTAAATGATCACAACATTTACATCCACTTATGTCCACATGCATTTATTGTTTTGGGAGTCGACATTGTGTAGCTGAATTTATGACGATCGCAAAATGGCCTCCTTGGTTGACGGGGAGCGTGTCCGCAATGAACATCTTCAGACGAATATTCCGTAGAAATCTGCCAAGTTTAAGGGCGCAATTCCTTGATACATCACATATCGCTGTACTACCACTGATGATCTTCATCTCTCATATTAGCAAATTCAAATGACAGATTCGATGCTAGCTACCTCTGTTATCTGACACAGCTGATTCTTACTCCCCCTCACTTAGCTAAGCGGGTGACTCATTCCATAGCTGGCCTCGACTGACCTAGCTGTCCGCCCTCAATGGGTACATGGCATACAGCACGATCTCCTCTGGCATTACATTGAGGCATGACAGATTTGTTACCTTGCAAATTCCATGGGTCGTCATCTGTACTGTTATCAATACTAACATGTGGGGGAGGGAGGGGCGGGGGGTGGTAAAGTCGCAGTACCCGAAGGGAAACCTGCAACCAGGAATGGGAGCAAGAGGCCATTCTCTCGTACGAACAAGTAGACGGCTCGAGAAACGAGCATGAGTGAGTGCACTGGATTGTACATGCTCTTTTGAGAGAATAGAGAATAACAGGATCTATTTCTTCACAAATTGCGAGCACAACGTGATGGATATTGAATTTTTTTTGAAACCAAAATAATAAACTACAGCTGTATTATGCTTATACTGATGGTTTCAATGTTGGAAGAATCCGGAATGACGTGGAACCTTTTCAGACTCATTGAACCGCCGCGCATTTCATCTTAATCCGTCCACTCTTTGCTCATAACCACTCCAGTGCAATCAAGAAAGAATAAGCGTCCGGAGGCTCGATAAAGCTGCAAATAATTTTTGACGCGGAAATTCTTTTATGGACGAATGCTGAATGTCGAATGTCGGATCTGACGCTTGCTAAATAATATAACATTGTTTATTGTTATGAGTAGGTGCTGGTTGAGGAACTAATGAAAGCTACGCAATTTAAAGTTACACAAAACCCAAAAATGCATAAAATATCAAAGCATGACTCATAGCTACTTTTACAAGTTGTACGACCAAAGTCAATCTTGGTGACTCGCACTTTAATGGAAGTAAACTGATTTTTGCAACTTCGTGTAACACAGGCTGCTCAAACGAATAGTCACAGTAAAGGATTGATTGAGATACAATATGTGCAATATAGTTCAGAAAACCACTCTAGATTAAAAAAAATGACAAATGAATAGTAGAGATCGCCATTAATAATGTAGAGAAACTTGGCATGCGCACAAGGCGAGGTCACGAAAGGTTACCCGTACCAACCGCCGCATTCTGGCCAGGTTGAAAATGGGTCATATCTCGGGAACTGTGGAACTAAATTTTTTCAGGGTAGTTAAATATCTGGAGCCATTCTTTAGCTCATCTGGTGACAGTCCGCGATATTTTTTTTTAGTTATTTTACGCACAGCTGCACAAAATATCAACTTTTTGCCAACACTCGCCCTATCTCGCCAACGTAAAAAAACTTCGGATTTTACAAACAGGAAGTTCATGAAAAGCTGCTCAGACGCTGCACAGTTGCAAAACATTGAAATTACTATAGAGTCTATACCGCCACGGAATGTACTGTATCGCTATTTGGATGGCAGGAGAGTTTTGTATGTGAATAATATGTAACGCATTATTACCGTCAGTTTCGCCACTACTCGCTCCGTTAACATTCGTTGGCAAAATTATTCCCCAATTATCGCTGCAAATCACTGGCCGTCTCTCCTTGTTTTCACGAATGAAGACTATGCAAATAGGACAATCCAGTACATACGTGCTGTATAATTAGTCGTTAACCTCTGATTAAAATAGATTTCTTGTGAAGGAGTACATGCCTGTTTACGGATATGATTCGATTGGGGGAAATATATGTTTTTTATCTTTTTTGACCGAGAAAACGGAACTCAAGCGTGATAATTTGGAGAATATGCAGTTATAATTCCGTCCCCTCTGCCCCCAGTGAACTTTTCTCTCGAGTTTCTTGTCGAAAAATACAGAACTGAAACCATTTGGTATATATTGCCGTGTGTCTATCCTGTAACGTTTACCCAAATATCATCCGCGCTTGAGTGCGTCCCATCTCTGTTGGCCTAATCGGGATAAAGGAGGTCAACCGTTGGGTATATGATGTCTCGTGTAATATCGAATGCAATACCGGGCCTCATTGTTTTCACATTAAAATATCCCCGTCTGTAGGTGATGAATAAGCGATAATAAGCAACGGTTTCTGTGTAGCCATCTGATGTAAAACACTTCACAAAGAGTTGAAGTAGATTTTTTAAAACATTCTTTATACTACATATTGACTAAATATGGTGTACCGAGGCTGAACAATATCGTCAGAACCGATATCCACCAGTCTTCCATAATTACAAGCGTCTGGTCCGTCATTCATAATTCAGCCGTCATCCATTAGAGAATATCCGCGTCCATAGTCCAAAGACCTATTCCATATAACAGTATTAGCACCAAATTCAAAAAGACAATCATAGTATACATAAACATAGGCTTGTTTCCAGCAAGAGAGAAGCGGTCAACAGTTTTCAATGATGCCGGCAAGACATCATGATGTTCCAAAAATATCAAATCCGTATCGCTGATCAGTATTCTTAATCCATAATATTCGTTGTAAAGTCGTCATCTAAAGAATGATGTATCTCAGTCACGCTTTGATTGTGAACTGTTCATATGAGTACCATGAGGATCTTGAAGTACATGGGTTCATACGGCCCCTAGCCCCGGGTTAAGCGGAATTAGACACAAGTTACGAAACGTAACGCCATAGATCTTCCACGCTACGCTCGTATTTTGCTATCAGCATGCGATATGTATCGCCAAATTTGAGAAACTTTGAGTGGAGGCGCTTGGTGGTGTAGCCCTGTTTCATAAGTTTCTGCAACAATGTTTTGTGACGTTGATTAAAATCGTCACATTTAACACAGGATCTAGCAAATGCTACTAGGCGTGATATGTATACGCCATATGCAAGTCCCATTGGAATACTACTGTCCAGAAAGGGATAGTTTACGATGTCGAAATTGTAATCATCTCTTTTGTCATACAGTTGACGAGAGAGAAGGCCCGCTTCATTTTTATGGAGATATAGGTATAAATATGATGCGCCTGTAGGGTTATCTGTAGTTCAAATCCAGTGAAGGTCACTGCGTCATTTATATAGCGATTATCCACAGCGAGAAGATCGTCTATATAGCGTTTGGTGAATGAGAAGAAACGGGCTTTGAATGGATCGGTTTTTGAAAGCGCCTGCATATAGTCATATTCGTAAGAGAACAGATATAGGTCAGCCAACAGGGGTGCACAATTAGTACCCATTGGAATACGCTGCTGATATATCGTGTTGCCAAATTTCACATAGATATTATTAATGAGAAATTCAAGCAACTCTATAAACAAAGAAACATCCCATGAATGATATATCTTGTATGTAGTAGAGGTAAAGAA